>OX453233.1:6884904-6927733 GCA_949709995.1 Arachnomyces sp. KDTOL00113
GGGGGAAATACCGACTCGTGCGAGAAATATATGTGCGAGCAGCTCCAAAGTCTGAAGTAAGCCATCCCAACCCATCTGATTTATGCTCGTATTGAACATAGCTCTCTAACTAACAATCACCAGTGATAACTCCGATGTCTATCTTGGATGGGTTGGCTGGGCGGCTGGAAGTTTTGAGCAAGACTATGAGCTGACCCTGACTCCGACTGACCAGGGTGGTTCATGGGAAGACACGTCGCTCATGACTTCATGCATTGCTGGGGCACATGAATAGAGACTTCGCTGTAAAGATTTGAGGACGAGAATGCCTTGAGTACGACGACGGACCGTCTTCTATTCTAACCGATTTTTCGAATACATGACAGATATAATATGAACGGGACATGAAGTAAGTAACGTTTATCTTGAGCCCTTGTTATCTTAAATAAGAAATGAGAGATCATTTGAAGAAAGACCGGTTGGTCAAGTTAAATTATTCTATTCGAACTTCAGATGGTGAAGTTTACTGCATGGTTTGGTAAATCAAATAGGGTTAAGAAAGTCAATACTACTGAAGGAAATATATCTTGTATAGCCTCATGGCATTGTTGCTCAACTTTACTTTATCTCAATCCTCGAATGCTCAAATCCGAAGTAAATGGAAAATCAAACATTTGAGATTTTAAGCAACTCCCTCATCAAATTTTTCTTTCGAAGACACCGAGAATGGTGTTGAAATGGTGCTGAAATAGATAATGTCGCCGAAGCCTGCCTTTGGATTCACAGAGAAGAGCCAGAATTTCATTTTTGATGACGAATTTTTCCTTCCTTCTCCGCTCTTCCCGGCGGCTTGATCATATCTTTTACTATGTCTGACAAGACCGAAGAGTCGATTTAGAGGGACGAAGGCAAAAGAAGGCATTTGGAAACGGCGTACTGCGTAGTTCGATATGCCTTGTGGGGAATGGCGCTCAGTCGCTGCTATGCTCGGGTCTCAGAAGAACTCCACCGCCACATTTACTTGAGTGATGGCGTGTAATGTTGATGACTTTTCGATGAATGTATTAACTTCTAAGTTAAGAATAATATTATTATTATTAGAAAGACTGCAAGGAACCGGAATTATGCCAACATCGCCTTTCGAGTTTACAGATTCTTGTCCAGGTCATTTTTGCTTACAGGTGTTGAAGGGTTGCTTATAAATCTTTATTAACCGCCTGGTAGGGATGCACAGCTCAGAAAAGGCGAAAATACTTATACTAATATGATCTCTTGTGATGTTGGTGATTTAGGCGCAGAAGCTTGGTACTCATTTGAATTCAACAAGGTTAGAGCTATGCCGATCTTCGCTGAACGTTCAGCTTGTTATTCTTATTATTGGGACGGATGACTGAAGCTGAGAAGTTAAGCGCTTGTCCGACAAGGTTAACTCCTATCTGTGTGTCCTCAAGAGAGTTGGTGGGTAGGAGAGACGGCGCAACGCCCTTTCCCAATCCTCGGCCAAGCATCACCAATGATCTGTTTGTTCTGCACCATCTCGATGACGCAGACAACATCGCATGATTCAAATGCATCCATGAAGCCACGAATTGGCATCCATTGCCTCTGTGGTTGGTTGCTGTCGTGATTCTCATGAGCAGTTTCTACCAGGTGAAATGGCAGGAATATGTATGAGCGCCAAACCCCGAGACCAACCTGATGGTTAACCTATGAAGACCATACAATTAACGCCGACTGCGGGAGAGCCCAACCAACGAAACTTGCCTAAGCATCATGGCATGAGCCATGAGCCTGACAACATTTTAGCAGCTCTATAAAAGGGCGAAGAAGCCTGGGTATTCATGTCTCCTTTCACTAGCACATCTCTCAGCTCCCAGCATTCGCCAAAACCTCTGACACAAAACACTGTTAATTGAATTGATACCTATCCCATTCTTCGCTGCGCACCTTACTCTCGTTTCGTTTTAGCCATGACGTTCAACCAAATCATCAAGAAGGTCCCTATTGGCAATTTTGTCAAGGGAGGGAAGGATATACCCGTTTTCGTTGCGACTCAAACATCCGAATGGATCAGGCCCGACGCCGTGGCGGTACAACAAGGGCCAGACTTTCTTAAGGCTCTTGAAGGGGGTGGAAAGGCTTTCGGTGGTCTAGAATAATCCCGGCTTAAAACGGAGGGGAAATAGATCTGGCCCGTCAGCTCATTGTCGACAAGGCGACTGTTTTCAAACACAATCATTTTAGAGGGGAAAGTAGTTTGCAACCGCTTCTGTGTATGCTGACGCGCTCTCACCAAAAACAAAGTAGAAGCATACGTTCCACATTCGTAGAAGCGGGTTCAAACTACATTCCCCCCAGCTGCAAACCGCCTAACCGGAATAGGATCCGGGGTGGGCCGAGTTTGACGGGCTTCTTTGCCGCGCTACGACAAACTGGGTCCGGGTCAAACCACTTATCTTCGAGAAGCTCTTTGGCGGTTGGGCGATCTCTTGGGTCGAGTTTCATGGCCCTGACTACAAATTCTTTGTCCTCTTGGCAAATCTCATCTGTTGTCGTAAGATGAAATGGTTTTAATGTCTCCGCTGGGCTATTTTGCATTATCCACGCTAGAACCGCGAGTCGCTGATCGTCCGCTATTTCTTGATAGGATGCCGGAAATGGCCCGAAGCATCGGTGATGCTTGAACAATATCTTGACAGCGTACTCATCGTGATCTACCGGAACGTCAGGTTTGAAAATATGGAAACCTTCTCCGTACAAGAGACTGATAAGCTGTATTATGAAAAAATTAGGTTGGAGACGTCAGAGAAACGGAGGGGGAGTGCCACGATCTGAAGGGCTTACCATGGCAGCAAACGACCAAATGTCTGTTGCTGTGCCCCATCTCATCTGAAGATGTGCCTCAGGACTACGGAATATTGGTGTTCCAATCTCATCTCCATCTCTGGCATGGCCAGAATCCATATGGACAGTGCTACCGAAATCGGCCAATTGAATCTCATTAAACCTGGTTGGTCCTTGGCCATAATTCACGAGAACATTGCTCGGCTTGATATCTACGATCAGCCCAATCAGATCCAGTTAATAAATTAAGATTTCTTTAACGAGGGAGTATACCGGTGTGAACAAAGCCATCGCTATGTAAGGTTGCTAATGCTTCTAGAACTCCCTTGGCGACGTACTTCACTTCTGGGCGTGTCAGGCGCTGAGCGTTTGAGGCATCAAGAATGTCGTCGTCAAGATATCTTAGTATAATAGCCGGAGGTGTAGCAGGAGAGTCTTCGATATCGTCGAGAAGTGGGCGAAGATATGGCGTCTGCGTTTGAAACCGACGCAAAATCTCTCTCGTTTTGCAGGCGAAAGTGACGAACGCTTTTCACCACAACATTTTCTTTCCTTTGATTCCTATCTCTCGTCAATGGGTGGGAACACTAAAGAAGGGGTGGGGAATGAACGTTGCAAGCCAAACACAGTCCTGAAGCTGCTTTGTGATTGTATACGCTCCGGCATTGCCTCTCAACGTCTGGCCAAGTGTTAAGGTGGAAGCCATTGACCATTAAAGAGAATCCGATTGCTGAGAATATGATCTATGCGTTATGAGATTCTTCGGTTTTGAGGTCTGAAAGGGGGTTCCATTCATCCTCAGTGAAGAGAAAAGGGCCAAACAATTCAGAACGTTGTTTGTTTGCTGTTTTCTCTCTCTCTTCAATTTTTTCTTTCTTGAGAAGACCATGAGGTTAGGTTAGCTTATCTAATTCTCTAAGAGAAGTCACGTGTAGCAAAGTTCAATTTCTTTGTGCTTTCAACCTTGGAAGACTCTCAAGAAATACTATCCGTCCGAGCTGATATACATATGCCTTTTCCATTTTCCATTTCAGTTGACCTGAAGCTGTGGGTTGTTACTATCGCCGTCGGAATTTCCCGTTGCCCAGCGTCGTCTCGAAGGATTATGCTCCCTGCAAAGTTGGTGTCAGAACTGAGATCGGCGGGGGCGAAGATTTCCCCGAAGTTGCTCCAGACACCTACCTTGAAGTTGATACTCGCTCCATATCAAGGCAAGGCTGAGGTACTTCATTTCCCATTCCACGCGACTTGAAACTTACGGCGGGCTGTGTAGGCTTTTATCTGGTCCGCTCGGGACACATATTGCCCGAAAAAGGTCCCGATCAATCTTTCCCCTCGGGAGCCGTTCGCAAGGATATCAGTTATCTGTAACGCTCCCCTGTTTCAACCTTCATGCAAGGGGCTTATCGTCATATTATTATTGAGAACTTCGACGGCTTGGTGGACATTGCTGATATGCTACCCATGTCTGCCATTCTGCAGTCAATTCTGCTTCTCTCCATTATTTGATGCCACATGGATAGCAATCACCGCAGATAAAGCTGCCAATGGAGAGAGATCTCCAGCCCAGCCCCATTCGATCCTGTGCTTTTGATATGCTCCATTCGCAAGTGCGCGCGGGAGCTTAAGGCTTTTAGACTTTCAATCTTAATTTTGCGCCCCGTTGCCGACGACCAGGGCCTAACTCAAGATGCGTCTGATACTACATTATCATCGGCCTGCATGAGACTTTCACGGCGAGTCCGTGGCCCGGTGTGGGGGAAGAAGTCATGGTGTACTTTCGGAATCACATATATGATCGGACCCTGAGCCATTCATTCTCTTCATTGCCAGACACCTTCTCTTTCGTGTCTCTCACGTTCTCTTTACCATCTTGGTACCCTTCCAAGCCATTCGTTTATTGTCCTTCTTCGGGTGCCGAGTTTAGTCATTCTTTTACCATGTTGTTTTCCGCGAGTGTTGCCGCTGCTGCGGTGTTGTCAGCTGCCTTACCTACCTACGCCGTCCCCACGGCAGCAAGGCCATGGGATTCAAGGGTTGGGGCAATCCAGCGGGCGAAACTAGCTGAGGGCCTGGCCAACCCTCTTCGCCCTTACGCAACGGCTCTGAAGCCCATCAACCCTAAGGCCTTCGAGACCGCTTTTGGCATGGAGAAACGAGACATAACCGAGATGGACTACATCTGTCCCGACCGACAGGCGCACATGGTTTTTGGTTCACCTGGAAGTAAGTCAGAGGTTTCTCAACGGCATAATATAAGACGTGCTGACTTTCATTCAGTGCAGGGACAAATGCATCTTGCCAACATGACCATGTACGCGTCTGACGACCTGCCAATCGTCATGATGGAACGATTTGATGGGCTTACATCTTCTGTTGACTGCCAAGGCGACGACGGAATGTTGTCATTGCAATTCAAGTCACAGGAAGCGTATAACAAAGCTATTACCGAATGGAAGTATATCAACGACGACACTAAGCGGGAATTTCTTATGATTGCCAATCATGATAGCTGTGGACCTGCTGAACAGCGTCAAGCCTATAGGTAGGATTTCTGAGTCTCCTGGACTTTCTCACGCTAAATGTACTTTTACATTTAGAATTACCGGCGTAACCAACGAAGACACGGACCATTCTGTTTATCTATCGGCCGCCCCTGCTGCCTGGAAAGATGTCGCAGGCACGTTTGACCTCGACTTTGGGAAAGCCGGATTGACCGACGAGGCTCTCAACAGCCTTGTCAAACGCGATATCGATAGTTCCATTGACATCCCCTTCGATCATGGGACTCCTGGAGAGGAACATCTCCTCTTCGAGGATTTTACCACCAATCCTCCCCAACTGAAGTTGACATGCACAAACTGCTTTACCAACGGAAGCTTCCACACCACAGGTACTGTTCAGACCGAGCTTTTCATTCCTACGTCGGTGTCGCTTGAGATACTGCCAGAAGACATCCAAGCAGAAGTCGAACTCAAAGCCGAGCTGGCTCAGAAAAGCAAGGATGTCGACTGGGCGAAGTTTGAGTTAACCCTCTTTGAGTTCCCGATCCCGGGGGCCGGTATTGATATTCCCGGAATCTTCAGCCTCGGAGCCAAGTTCGAGTTCAACATTCAGGGTCGCGTCCTCATGCTCGGCTTAGCGACCATCTACATGGGTGGTACTCTTACCATTGACAACGGTGCTAGTCTGACAATGGACCTGGTCGACTGGGAAAACACCGAGGCTACAGACTTCAACGCTAACTGGGACTCCAACCTTCGCCTTGGCGCGGCGTCTATCTCCGCTATTGCTCTTGCGGGTCCCCAGCCTGCGCTCACATTGGGTATTGATGTCCTCGAAAGCAACGGTCTTGAAGCTAAATTAGCATTTGGAACTCCCACCTTCAACATCAACGCCACCGCTGGCTTCGACGAAGCCGGGTGGTGCAATGAAACAGACCCTGTCACTTCAGGCTTCCGGGTTCAAAGTGCGGCCAACTTTGACATGAGCTTGTCCGTCACCGGGGAACTGGGTGGGCATGATCATAGCCTGTTCGATCGCAAGCTCGTTAATATCCCACTGGCTACTTTCATCGACAAGTGTTGGGATGTCCCAGAGCTGACTCCACCAATCTGGGAGTCCCCGTCCGCCAGAGGCATCGGCCTCACTCATCGCCGCGGCTTCCATCCTTACTGATAAGAAAACAGTTGATTTATGAGAGTACCTGCTCAGTTGTGTATTTATATCAAGCTAACGAGATACTCACATGTTATTTAAATGTTTAAAGCGTTGCGTCCAAAGATACTCCTGTAAGAAATAGAATCGGTGGAGTCACCAACGGTAGTCGAGTAAATAAGCTGTCCGAGTCTGGCAAGATACTTTCATCACCAAGTTAGCCAAGCGATAAATCCGTGGAAAACCCGCCTCTGTTATGGTTGAGTTATTAGTATTGCCTTTTAAGCCTTACTATCTATGGCCCATCGTAGATTCGGCCTCATGGAATTTTGACTCTAGTCATCTTGGCACAACTTGAATAATAAAAAATAATCTCCTTCTACCGGGGGCTGTGCACCTTACTGCTGACACGATATTAATATGTTTGAAGTCGATTCTGGGCATCAGTTTACCCATTTCTTGCTCTGTTTCTTGTGATATCCATCTCGTAGCAAATATCTGTGGCGGAGTTACTTTCTCGTTCTGGTATGTGTGCGTTGCCGCCCTAACATCCTTCCTTATCCTTCTGCCATGACTGCCTTCGAAAGAGCCATGGTCGTTGTCAACTCTTTATGTTTCCGAACCAGAGAACAATGAACCCGGCGTCTCGTCATCAAGGTTCGATGTATGACCGACCGCTTCTGGATCTGGATCCCGTGAGAAATGTTTATACCAGCGGCTCTCCGGACGGTACTATTTACGCTCTTCGTCTCGCTCCTGATCATCTATTACGGGAAAACTCATTTCTATCGCGATCCCGGGAGCATATTTTACGACCTCAATCGTGCCTTTGAACGGCGATACAGCTGGTACCGAGAAACTGAAGCGGAAGACTATATTCGCGCCGTGTCGGGGGATGGGTCTGAGTATTCTAGGGCCGGCGAGGCTCCGACTGTCTGCGTTGCTTTCAGCTCAGTAAAGCGAGAGAATGTCCAATATATTGAGGTAATACCGTTCTCCTGATATCTGCGGATGCTTTGCTAAGAATAGTCGCGCACTATTAGACAGCCATCGGAAGTCTTTTGGAGGGATTAACTCCTTCTGAGAGATCGGACTTTCGTCTCACGACCTTATTCGCGCATACCAACGCAACGGACCATCCCACATGGAACAAAGAGTGGGTGGGAAGAGTAGTTGACGATGCCTACACGTACGACGTAGATCCCAATACCTTCGCTCACCTACAGAACCTCGAAGAAACCGCGAACTACTCTGAGAAGGGGGTGTTTGATTATATCTATGCTCTCAAACGATGCTTGGATGCGCAAACGCCTTACATATTGATGATTGAGGACGACACACTATTCGCCGATGGATGGTTTGTGAAGACGCTCCAGGGCCTTCAAGAAATAAGATCCATTGCCAGCAAGCCCTGGCTATATATGCGGCTTTTCAACCAAGAGCGATCGACCGGATGGGCAGGCCGTGACATTGGAG
Source organism: Arachnomyces sp. KDTOL00113 (assembly GCA_949709995.1). Classification (NCBI taxonomy): domain Eukaryota; kingdom Fungi; phylum Ascomycota; class Eurotiomycetes; order Onygenales; family Arachnomycetaceae; genus Arachnomyces; species Arachnomyces sp. KDTOL00113. The sequence continues at coordinate 6,892,861 of OX453233.1, forward strand.
GGAATAACGAACACTGGATAGTTCTTGGAGTCGCATCGGCCATCATTGGAGCAGCGTTTCTCGCAAGAAAATGGCGGCGAGGTTCAGCTTCCTATCTTGACCCGGGAACAGTGCTTGTGGTTGCTTTATTTACCACTCCGTGCTTTGTTATACTTTTCTTTCAGTGCGGCAAGGCGTCGTTGCTACCACCATCTCCTGGGGTATTTCAAGAAGGCTTTGGATGTTGCTCACAGGCAATGGTCTACCCCAGAGAAACGACGTCCTCTCTAATCCAGTTCCTAGAAGCAGAAGGCCAGGGGCAAGTTGACCTTTTAATAAACAAATTAGCGATTACTCAGGATCTTGCTAGATACGCCTTGTACCCGGTGCAACTACAACATATAGGTATGGCCAAATATACAAATGCTCACCATTTTCTTACATTTTCTAACATATTTCTAGGTACTCAGTCAGCGAGAGGAACGAAGAGTAAGGAGGCACAAGCTGTGTGGAGCATGGCATTTGAAGATCTCGACCCCAACCAGTTGCGAGAAGAGCATTTGGCATTGGTTCCCGAATTTTACGATACTTGATTTTCTAGATGGAATTCTATAAGGCGCAAGCGGAGCGATGGAGTCAACGTGTATATTAGATTATAATTCAAGCTAATATCCGATTTTAAAGAACGCAGACCACGCTCCATATTTCGATAATCAGGTTCTCGTATTATGATATCTTCACACCGATACCAATAGGTCTTGCGCCATCTCAATAGGTTTATCCACGTTCAGAAATCTGTCGTCCACAAATGTAGACCGACAATTCCTTTTGCCTCGCTACCCTTCGGGCCCCATCAACCATTCTCTTCCACAGAGACTTGCCGCTAGATCTGGAGGGCACCATCTTGTAGACCTCATAGATGTTGGGCGCTATGTGTGACCAGAGTCATCGCCGGTACCGTGGCTAGGAACCCGGTTATAGTACGTATGGTAGGTGATGCTGTCAATTGAATTTCGTATCATTGAAGAAAGCTAGCGACCAAACTCGCCGGTTCTTTACCTTTGTCCAGCATATCTAACCATTCATTAATCATTTTTCGAGCTAGATTATGGGACTCGCAGTTCCGAACGGCAACATCAAAATCGGCCTGCTTCCTGTTGCTTTGAAATACGCGTACCCAGTCTGGATTTGTTTGGTTCATTGTCTTCAGAAACACCTCTCTAAGTTGCGTCTCCTCTTACTCCAGTAAATGTATCTGGAATAGATTTTCTCCTCCTTCGCCGGCTCCGTACACCCCCCTTATCGGTTTCTCCGCGCGTTGGCGCCCTCGTAGAAATTGTGGAAGTTGCGCTGCCTTCCAGAGCGGCACTGCCGATGTGCATTCCCAGTCGATGATGCCTTGAAGTTCCCCATCGTCATCAACCAGAATATTGTGCCGAGAGGTCACCGTGCAGTAGAACGGTAGAAAGCCGGGAACCCTTTGCTGATATTAAACTGATAGCTTTCATTAGACGATTAACAACAGGCAACATCTTTCCCGCTTCTTCGATATCGTCCTCGTCGTTAGACTCTCTTATCGTCTTCTCACAGTCGAGTTGGTTGAATCGTAACCTCGCTTGAAGTCACTCGGCACTCGAAGTGAAAGACTCTCGAGAAACATTGTGAGTGAAGCGATCGTCTCAAAAGAAATGCATCGAAACAATTTGGTTCAAGCCAAAATTTACAAGTTCGCTGCCGTTCTGCAGATGTACCCGTATCTCATCCCCAGTGCCATACTGTTCGAAAAAGAAGAGATTTTCAACTTCGGAAAATCTATCACCATATACTCTGAAATGACTAGTTATTTCAGACGTTTTGCGATTGATTAATTAAATACTCTGTTCTTATCTTATTAGACTCATCACAGAAATGAATTTGTCAAATTTCTCGCATAACACTCTTTAATCTGTTTATTCTCAAACTGACACTCGTCTGAGTAATAGTCGTCATAGCGTATTTTGAAAATTTTGATGTTTTTGTATGATAAATCTTCAATATTTTTCAATCACACTAATAGACTAAATTTTGATTGAGAGAGTCATGAAAAAAAACGTATTCTCAATGACAAGAAAATGAGACGAGCTCACGAGCATGATGAAAAACGTGAATAGAATTTAAATATTACTTTATGAGTCAATTTTGAACAAAAAAGATTGAAAATACTCATACAAATTGACAGAGAATTTCAAGAGATTTTCGAAAATGTGACATGAGAGTGAGAGAAAAATTAAAAATAAAAATTCTCATCATGACTTTCTCGGTCAAAATTTAGTCTATTAGTGTGATTGAAAAATATTGAAAATTTATTATACAAAAACTGTTAGAGACTGAGTCAAATCTACTTTGTTTCGACTGATCTTGACATCGAATTGAAGAAATTTAGTTTCGCGAATAATGACGTCAATGACTTCTAGTGACAATGATCTCAATGATAAATAAACTTAGTGACAATTGTCTATAGTCACGAATGAGCTTGACAAAAGTTCACGATTACTAAGTGAAAAAACGAATTTTGATTGATTGAGAGATTAAGCGAGAACACTAGTTCACATTCAAAAAAAACTCTCAGTGAATGAACTCGAGATTTAGTGACAGTTTTCGAGCTTGAATTTACTATATATATTTTCTTCTTATCTTGAGTTTTAGTTTTCTTTTCTCTTTCTTTTCTCATCTTTGTATTCTAGTTTCAGACTATTTTAATGACATAAGAAGTTTCTTTCTTTTTCATAGTACTAAGTGAAATCATAATATAATACAAAGATCACTTTACTTTATTCTAAGTGTGAATTAGATTATCGTTATCAAGCTTTAACGCATCTCACTTACTCATCTTATTGAAATTTAGATCAAGTTTAGTCAGACACGTCAACGCTTTATTGAATTCAGAACTTGTAATTTAAGATAACTAGATTTAATATTTCAAATCAATTCGATCGCTTTTCTCTGATTAACGAGAATGATGATAAAATGACAAAGAAAGAGTTTTTACGTCAATGCATTGATCAATCAAAGAAACTTTTCAATTTCATGATTCGCGAATGAGATAACATGAATGAAATCATAATGAATTTAAACAGACAGCATGATAAAAAAATTGAGTAACTTACGAGACTAATTGTCATAATAACAGAGAACACTATTCAAATTGCTACACTTGATACTCAAGTCATTAATCTGATAAACGAATGAAATGAATACAAAAACATTTACGTCAGAATCATGCTAACTCAGAAAATTCAATTCTTTTTCACTTTCATTAAATTTTTGTCTTGACGCTTTGTCAAGATTTCGAACGCTCTCTTACTCTCTGACAAAAAGAATTCTATTTTTAAGATTTAACGAATGAAAATTGAAAACAAGTTAGTTAACAATGTCAATCATTTTGTCAACGTCAAGACTCGAGTCGTATACGTTAAGAATCGTTGCGAGAGCAAGATTATTGAGTACGTTTTAACACGTTTCAGTTCTGATTATCTTAACAAATACTTAATCAATCGAAATGTTCTTGAGCACTTGATCTCTATTTTTTAGAATTTTAATTGCGAGATTGACATCAAGAACAAATTCAAAGCTTTATTCATGAAAAACAATCTTTTTCAGAAGTTTCACGTTGAATTTTTCTATCTTACTCAAGAAGCAGATCTGACTCTCTCGAAATGAAAGAAAAAACTTTATCATCGACTTAATTCAAAAATGCAAAAGCTGATTATTCGCGAAAGCAATAACAATTTCATAAATTATCTCGTTTTTGTCATCATTTGCAATTGAATGATTAATTATTTGAAACAGATCACTTATCACGAACAGCGTCGCAAGCAAAATATTGATATGAGCGTTTTTGCGAGTGTCAAGTCAACAACGAACTCTCGTAACATTGATAACTTTTTTTCAGTTACAATTTCTAGAATTTTCGCTAGCAACGCGTCGTCGTTTCTAATTGACAAAAACAGAGAAAGATTTAGAAAAGAGAGATTTTGCTTTTATTGCAAAACTCAGAAATATTTGACTAGAAACTGCTCTCGCAAAAAAATCAAAACGAAAATAAAGAAACTTGAGACTGAATCGAACAAGAAATTGACAAAAGCGAGAAAAAATCAAGTTTAAGAGAAGTCTTTGTCTCGAGCATGAAAATTTGCTTGAAAGAACTGAATCTTAGCAAATTGATTAATGAAAATTCTTTTACTGTATTTAGTAAGCTAGCTTTTAATGAATACACGATTTCTGTTACTTCTCTTGCGAACTCTGAAACAAATGATATAATTTTTATCAACTTTTAACTCGTCGTAAACATGACTCAATTCTGTGACATATGACTTGTTCGATTACTCAAATTTTGTGAAACTCGTGATTTTAATGACAACTCAGAGAAAACAATCACTCACGTTATAAAGCTACATTTTTGAGTAAATGATTGTTGATTCTTGAATATTCTCATATTACTAACAGATCTAAAATAGCATTAAATTATTTTAGAAAGAAAATGATTCGCGAATCAGAACGTCTGATTGAACTCTCGCAATCACAAACTGATTTAATCAAAAAAATGATTCTTACTAAAAAAAATCACTGACAAAATGAGCATTATCATTCTCAGATCGATCTTGAAACGAAAATTTGCAAATGAGAAACATTAGAAAAATGCTAATCGCAAAGACAGACTTCTGAACAAGAAAAACAAATCTCGTGTAAGATTTTCAGTGTCGCGAATCAAGATGATAAATCGCAAAGATGACTTTAACAAAATGAATCAAAACTTTAAGAAAGCTTTTAAGAACTCTGTTCTTAAATCGAAACTCTCTATTCGCAAATCTTGACAAAAGAAACGATCAAAAAAGCTAATAACAATTGACATGATTTTTATTGACGTCATTGTCTGATATCGTTATCAAAAGAGAGAATTTGAAATTTGCATCATTAGTCTTTATGAGTTGAATCGATTAATTGAAAAAAAGCGAAAAATCGTTAATGTTGAGAAGAATTCTGACAAGAAGAAAATCGAGAAGAATCTATTAAATGAGTATAAGAAATTTAGAGACGTGTTTTTCAAGTTCATCTTTGACATGCTTCTCTCGTTTAAAAAGAACATTAATTATAAAATTAATGTCAAACTCGATAAGAATCTCATTAAAAACATTAATTATGAATCTCTTTACAAGATAAGTGTCGAAGAACTGAAAATCGTTAAAAAATATCTAGAAGCAAATTTGACAAAGAAATTTATCATGAAAAGCTTTTCTCTCTTTGCTTCATCAATTCTGATTGTCTTTTTTGACAAAAAATTAAAATTTTGCGTGAATTTTCGAAAGCTGAATGTCATTTCGAAAAAAAATCAATACTTTATCTCGTTAATCGACAAGTTAATGAATCGATTAAACGAAATCAAATTCTTTATCAAGCTAGACATTTAACAGAGATTTTATCAAATTAAAATGAATCTCGACTCAGAAAACTTGATCACGTTTAAAACTCGATACGAATTTTACAAGTACAAAGTAATTCTTTTTAAACTTATCAACGAGCTCGCGATTTTTCAGCGATTCGTTAATATCACGTTTTTCAATTATCTGAATAAGTTTTTTATGACGTTTATTGACAATTTTCTGATTTATAGTCACAATCTGAAAAAACACAAGCAACACGTTAGACAAGTGTTTCAACAATTATGAAAAACAAACTTACAAATTAGTATTTCGAAATGCGAGTTTCACGTTACTCGAACGAAATATCTTGACTTTATTGTTATCACGAAAAGCGTGAAAGTTAACTCTAAAAAAATCATTGTCATTCTTAACTGAAAGATTCTTATCATCGTGCAAGAGATTCAGTTCTTTTTAAATTTTTGTAACTTTTATCAACGCTTCATTAAGATTTATAGTCAAATAGCTAAGTTGTTGCACGTCTTAACGAGAAAGAATTGCAAATTTAAGTGAACGAAACAATGTCAGAAAGTGTTTAAACAGTTAAAAAAAATGCTCATCGACATTTCTATCTTGCGATATTACGATTCTCATTGAAAGATCAAGATAAAAACTGATGTCTCGAACAAAGTCGTGACTAAGATCATGTTTTAATTATTTGAGAACGATCAGTGACATTCAGTGATTTTTTTCTCATTTTTCATGTTAGTCTTGAAAAAGAATTACGAGATTCATGATAAAGAAATGTTAACGATAATTCGCGTTTTAAAAAGCTAAAAAGTCGAACTTGAAAGACTGTAATGAAAAAAGCGATTTGAAATTCTATCAAATCACAAGATTCTAAAGTATTTCATGACAATCAAAAAGCTCAACGTTAGACAAGTCAGATGAGTCAAGTTTCTGTCTCGTTTTTATTTTTTAATTAAGTATCATTTCGAGAAAAAGAATATCTTAGCTAACGCGTTAAGTCAATTAAAGAGAGATTTTACAATAACAAAAAAGAACTCTCGCATGCAAATTATGCTTAAATTGAACAATCTGAATGCAACAATCAAGAAAGACTTGACAATATTTTTAAGTTTTATTGATCTCAAGTTAAACATTATCAATCAAGTGCTGAAACTTAATCGCATCGCGAGATCACTCGAGATCGACAAACAAAAAGCGATCGCAAAAGAAAATGATTAAAATTTCAGCGACGAATTATTACTGTTTCAAAATCATCTGATAATACTCGTAAAGAAAGACAAAACTTTGTCAATTCAGTTGCTAAACGAAATTCATTGACAAATTTTCATAACGCATTCAGAGATAAAGAAAATCGAACAGTTAGTTAAGTTCAAATATTACTAAGAAACGTGAAAAGTTAACATTAAGCAATATGTTCGCAATTGCGTGTTATGTAAACAAAACAAGATTGTTAAAAATTGAGACTTAGAACTTTTGCAATCACTACTCATGTCAAATCAAGCTTTTTAGCATTTATTAATGAATTTTATGAACGTCTTGATGACTAAGCAAGATCATGACACAATCTTAGTCATTGTCTGTCAATTAAGCAAGAAGTCGATCTTGATACTCATGACTCGAGAAATTACAGCTAAGAATTTAGCGAAGCTATTTGTTAAGCATTTTTATTAATATTACAAGACTCTCTGAACGATTGTCTCAAACAGAGAATTTTAGTTTATTTTCAATTTCTGAAATAAGTTTTGTAAGCTTTTAGAGATTAAGTTTAAGCTGTTTATCGCACATCATGCTCAAATCAACGAACAGACGAAAATTGTCAATCAGTATCTAGTCATGAAACTGCGATCGTTCGTTAATTATCATTAAAATGATTGAGATAAGTAACTACTCGTAATGAATCACGTTGCAATGATTTTACTCAATGTTTTCATGAAAGTTTTCTTTTTTCTGATTGTCAACAAATTTGAACTCAGAGTTTCGTTTGACTGACAGAATCTGTCAAAAAATCTGAGTCGCGACGAACAGTTAAATCGAGAGAAAATCAGAGAGCGAGTTTGACAGATAAAGCAAATCTAAAACATTATCAGACAGAAAATGATCGCGACGCAAAAGAAAATGAGAACTCAAGCTAATTATCATTGACAAGAAATAGACTTTATGATCAAAAATAAAATATATCTGTTGTTAAGAAATTATCGAATGAAATGTCTCAGTCGCAAACTAACGCAGCAAAATGCGAGACTCTTTGAAATCATTGAGAAAATCGAGAATTCATATAAACTTCAATTTCTCTCGTTAATGCGAATTTATTCTGTTTTTTTGTCAAATAAATTGTGCAAGATTGACACGAATTCTTTGTCAGAATAAATCTCAGATCTTACGTTTTCAATTGAAATCAATGATAAAAACGAGTGAGAGATCGAAATGATTTTAGACAATCAAGTTAAAAAAAATAAGCTTTAGTACAAAGCACAGTGAGTGAGATATGACAAAAATGACATTTGATATGTGATAAGCGATTTCAAGAGAGCGTTTCATTGATTTAGAGACTTTCACGAGATCAAATCAAAGACAAACGAATTGTTAAAGCGTTTACAAGAGTGACTATAAGTCTGAGAAAAAGACGAGAAAAATTTAAATCATGAGAATGACGACAAGTCAACATGAGAACATGTCTGTTTTTTTTTCAAAAAATAATGTTAAAAACTGAATCGAATTTACTTTGTTTCGACTGATCTTGACATTGAATCGAAAAAATCTAGTTTCGCGAATAATGACGTCGATAATTTCTAGTGACAATGATCTCGATAATGAATAGACTTAGCAACAATTGTCTATAGTCGCGAACGAGCTTAACGAAAATTCACAATTACTAAGTGAAAAAACGAATTTTAATTGATTGAGAGATTAAGCGAGAACACTAGTTCACATTCGAAAAAAACTCTCAGTAAATGAACTCAAGATTTAGTGACAGTTTTCGAGCTTGAATTTATTATATATATTTTTTTCTCATCTCGAGTTTTAGTTTTCTTTTCTCTTTCTTTTCTCATCTTTGTATTCTAGTTTCAGACTATTTTAATGACATAGAAAGTTTTTTTTTTCTTCATAGTATTAAGTGAGATCATAACAAAAACATCAAAATTTTCAAAATACGCTATGACGACTATTACTCAGACGAGTGTCAGTTTGAGAATAAACAGAAATGTTGAGTATTATTTGAGAAATTTGACAAAAATGAATCTCATACTTTTTTGTTGTCATTTTCATTCTCACTTTTATCATTTTATTGTTGTCATTCTCGTTTTTGCTTATCTTTTTTATTATTTCATTGTTATTATTTTCGTTTTTACTTATCACTCTCTTATCATATATTTAATTATTGTCATTTTCATTTCTCAATCATTTTCATTTCTTAATTATTCTCGTTTTTTTTCATTCTCATATATCTTATTATTGTCATTTTCAATTTTTCTTATTGTCATTATCTCATTTTTAGCACACATTTCATTTGTTCACATTGACAAAATATTTTCTTTTCAGAAACTAGTTTTTGACTTTTCAAGTTTCAGCGCTGTTTTAGTTTATGTTTTATTTTAGAACTAGCATGACATTTTTTGTTAAAAACTTAATGTTAATGTTAAGCGCTATAAGAATACTCTTTTTTTAATTGTTTCATAAGTTTTATTTGTGCTTGTTAAACATTATCTCTCAGTCTTGTCTTTAATTTTTATTTAATAACTCATTCTCATTCAACATTTTATTTTCATTCAGTATCTTGTTCTTATTCAACAACTCATTCTCATTTAACATTTTGTTTTCATTTAATATCATGTTTTTATTTAACATTTCATTCTCATTCAATATCGCGTTTTCATTTAGCATTTCGTTCTCATTTAACATTTCATTTTCATTTAACATCGCGTTTTCATTTAATATTTTATTTTCATTTAATATCGCGTTTTTATTTAGCATTTCGTTCTCATTTAACATTTTATTCTTATTTAACATCACGTTTTCATTTAATATCGCGTTTTCATTTAATATCGCATTCTCATTTAGCATTGTGTTTCAATTCAACAATTCGTTTTTACTTAATTTCTGATTTTATTTTAATATTTCATTCTCATGTAACATTATTTTTCACTTTTCTTTACAACGTCAATGTGATCATTTTTTTTATAATAATTTACGTTTTCACAGTAACACGTTATTGTAAAAACAAGACTGTTATTATGAAATTTTCATGTATTCACAGAATTAAAGTCAATTAAATGCGTAAATTTAAATTATAAAAATAATGTTAACAATAATAAGTTAAGCTTATTAAGCTTACTGTCAGCTCATTTGTTTCATTGCAATTCTCGAACTTTATTAATAATTTTTTTATTGTAAAACTTAATGAGATGATTAACAATCATAATATCATTTCTCTCAATTCTTATATTGAGCATTTTTATAAGCACAATGTCAGTTTAAACAAAATTTTATCAAATGTTGTTTCTTGTCAGAAAAATAATACGATAACTTAATCATTTTTAAAGTGAAAGAAAATGAAAACACACACTTGATTCAATAACATTAACAACTCGTTCACTCAGTTTTTCAAGCTTAATTGTTTTATTTAATTCTCAGTTTTTCTCATTTGCAAGTTTTAACATAGTTCACTCAATTTCTCTCACTCTCATGACTATAAACTATTTTTCGAGTCAGTTTTATAATTATGTTCAAACAAATTGAGATTACTCACTTGATTTAACAATATTAACAACTTGTTCACTCAACTTTTCAAGCTTGACTGTTTTATTTAACTTTTAGTTTTTCTCGTTCGCAAGTCTTAGCATAATTCGCTTAATTTTTCTTACTTTCATGACTGTAAATTATTTCTTGAGTTAATTTTACAGTTATGAAAAGCAACATTACATGACTTAAAATCTCATGATTTTTATTATTAGTATCATGAATCTTTTAATCATGATATAATTGAATCATTAAAACAAAAAGCGAGAATTTATGAATGATAATAAAACTTAAAAAAAATCGATGCGCAATATTTAAGTGATTAAGAATCACTTTGTTAATTGCTTTCTTGATTTTCTATAAACTCGACATGATTAGTCAAACTTGACTTTATTAAATTAATTAACTTTCTTATTAATATGATTTCATTGTCATTATAAAATTATCAAATTAGAATTTTTCATATCATTGTTCATTAAATTTTTCATGAAATTTTCATATGAATTAATTATTTTCGCGAGAGTTTTCTTGATCGCATTCTTGCTTGTGTGCAAATTAAAATTTTAAGTTTTTTTTTATAACTTGCTTAATATTCAGTTCTTTCATTTCACTTTTTGTTAAATTTAACTTAATTTAATTCAATTGTATTAAGCTAATTTATAATAATTTTAACAGTTAATTATTAAATATTTTTAAGTTGACTCAGTATACAATCTTTAACGCACAATAAAAAGCGTAAAACATATTTTGTGAGTCATTTTTCTTTCTCTTAAACTTTCTAATCAACATTTTAATATTATTATTTCATTTTGTTAGCGCGTGTTGAATTTGAGTACACATATAAACAATTAAAAATCTTGACAATGACTTAAACATGTGTTAAATATAACAATTGACTGTCAAATCATGTTTTTTTCTTTTATAAAAAGTGCATTTTAACGCTCACATGATAATGTTCGAGCAAAATCTCTTTTTATCAAGCTGGCGACGGGTCGGGTTTGGGTAAATTTTGTCTCTCAGCAGACCCACCCATGACGGGTTTGGGTTGGGTTGATGAATCTCAAACCCGCCCACGGGTTTGATTTCAATTTTTGATCTTCAACCCGTTATACCCGCATAATTACGCACTAAGACACTTTCGGCTAGTGTGTACTGCTGAATAAGCTAAATCAACGTTATGTAGCACAAGTACGTACATAATTTTTGATAAAGCTCATGTAAGTCGTCTATTTCTCTTCAAGATCACAATTACCTGACTTCAACTCAAGTTGATTATTTTTCTACAGCAAATCTACAGAGTGGACAGACATTTACTCACGACGTCTTCTTGTACGAGGCCCTGTCTGCTCCACGCCGTCCGTCCCACGCTTGTTTCCTCTGGTGTTTGGTCGACTTGTGAACTCAGTCTCCATCGACGTAGCTTGATCGTCGTTTTCCGCCCGTGCAAGCTGCCCAGACGGAGAAAGATGAGGCGATGATGGTTCAGAGTTCAGATCTTCCTCCAAATCGACTTCATCACTGACATTCTCATCCCTGATGACGTCCACAGCCTCGCCAACATTGTCTGAACTGAGTCGATTGAACTGATTGTCCTCCGCTTCGTCCTGTGTCAGCTCAAGAATCTCGACGAGTAAACGATCGTTGATCTCATTTGGAGAGTCATTGGCTGGATTCTCACTGTGAACTCCGATGTTCTTGTCCAGCTGAAATCGTTCTGCACAAAGAACCATCATGGTGGCCTTGACTGTGGCTGGCAGCAGGCCTGCTCGTTTATATGTACAGACATCGCGTGCACTACTGAAGACAGTTTCAACCAACACTCCGCTAGAACAAATAGGAAGTATGTCTCTAGCGATGCGACTAAGAATTGGAGAGTTGACCTCCTGATTCTTCCAATGTTCCAGAAGATTGTCGCTTTTGTAGGTTCCTAGTGTAGAAAGCAAGAAGTCAGACTTCAACTTAAGTTGATTTGAATTTCAATAAATAGCATGACAAAAGACAACAATCATCAAGTTACGTACCAGAATTGAGATAATCATCCAGCTCCTGCTCCAAGGCATTGGTGTCTTCACGATCTGCTCGACCTCGCCGAGAAACGAAAGTCTTGCTCAGCGCTTCTTCAATTGGATCCTTGCGACGCTTTCTCTCAACACGGGATTCCTCCGGAGGAAACTTGTTGCGATAATGTCGAAATATCTTCTGCAGCGTGTCGCTGTAGGTTTTCTCCCAGTTGGTTTGATCCTCGTCGGTGACAGATGGTATCCATGAGGCTTCTTTAAAAGGATTTAGCTTTCTATCTGGAGCCAGAATGGTACCTAAAGCATAGAGATGTCCTCTGGTTTTGTAAGTTTCGTTGTAATACTTTTGCAACTTGACAATGGCTGCGTCGATGGATTTTTTCAAATCCGTTTTCCAAGGCATAACACGTCGTCGAAGATGCGCCGCACAATCATCCAGATGATCGAACAAAGCATTATATATGCTGTAGACTCTGTGAATACTTGGTTCGTCCACCTTGGACAAAGCCAACGTCATAAACAGAAAGGGTCTGGTGACAAAAATAAGAAACAGCACATGCTTCCATTCTGTCGATGTAGGATTCAGACGAGGAGCATCTCTTCGAGTGTAATTGGTCCAGTAATCATTGATATACTGTCGAAGAATATATGCTCGTTCTAGCATCAGTACTGTGGAGTTCCAGCGTGTCGCATTGTCCTGAGCCAGTAGCAATGCACCGCCCGGTCGATTTGCCTGACATCTTAACCACGTCGCCTTTCTATTCGGGCTGGCGTTTATGTAACGCGCGATCTTTCGTATCTATAACAGAAACCATGGGATTAGTGAAATGAACTTGAGTTGAATACTGAGATGAGAGAATGAGATACCTTCTCCAGGGTTTGGGGAAGCCCACGATCTTCTCCAATTGCTCCGTCGCCATCTCTCCAAACGTTTTCCACATTGTCGTTTTTGGGATCAATTCGAATGGTTGTCAACAAGTCTTTCAACGCCAGCTGCAAAATGTGAGCAAGACAGGGAATCAAGGTATGCGAGTTCACAATCTCCGCTACCGGATTGTCCTCAAAGACCGAAGAGTGTCGAGTCTGTTGTTCCAGTGTAAGCTTCATTGCCTCGGACATCGTTCCATTATTGCTGGCCCCGTCCGTGGTTATTGCAATCACGCGTTTCTCCAGTTTCACTTCTTTGAGACAATTCAAAAGAATGACTGCCAAGTTCTCTCCTGTGTGATCCTCCGTAAGATGCTCGAAGCCTATCAAAGTCTTTCTCAAAGTCCAGTCGCGATCCACGAAGCTGGCTATAATTCCCATGTAAGCCACTCGTTGTGGACTCGACCAGCAATCAAGAGCCAAGGAAACGCGCGCATCGGGCGGAAGATGACTAAGAGCCTCATCTCGTCGCTGCACAGCCATCTCGTGCGTCTTATCGGATATTGTTTTACGACATGGAAATCTTATTATTCGAGGGGTTGCGGCAATGGTAAAGGCCGCCCGAAGATGCTTGTTTTCCATCGATCGAAAGGAACTGCAAGAGGTGGCGGCATAAAGAGTCAACTCTTCCACCAACTGCTCATGCGAGTATTCCAAGTTCACCAGACTTCCGTTCTGTGAGCCGGCAGTTAAAGTATTAGTTATAAATCCAGCAACGCATGATTCAACTCAAGTTGATGTTGATTAATGATGAAGTAGAAACTATTATCAGAGTTTTGAGCGTCACGTACCTTTCCATGTTTAGGGTCTTTGATCTGAAGGCGTTGTTGAATTGCTTCCCCTGCTCTTGATGATTGACGACGTTCAAGATTTCTCGATTTCTTCTCATGGTCGTCGTGATGTTTCTTCATTGAGGATGTTCCATTTTTGCCGTATCCCGGATGTTCCATTAATGCGCGACACGTTTTACATTGTACCTTGGGCATCCCATCACGTATCAATGCCACCTCCGTAAACGTTGTCCAGCATGCAGATCGTCGATTGTCATTTTGCCAAAGACTCACACCTCTTCGATCTACCCAATTACTTCCAATGAGCGTTCGATGCCACCAGGTCAGAAACTCCGCTCCATAACTATGATCATACTCCGCGATCTCCTTTCCACCTCGTCCCTTTCGAACAATGCGAGACGGTGGCTCAACGCGAGTCGTGGGAGTCTCTTCGCCTGATAAACGAGACGGAGAGGAAGGAGGAAATAGCGAAGAGGGAGGCGATGAAGGAGGTATTATGTTGGAAGGAGTAGAAGCAATAGACATGTTGATAATATCAGTTCGAGTGACATCAATCAAGGGAGAGCAAAGTTCAAAGAAAGAAGCATAAAAGTTGCTCTCAGAAGAAAGATCAGGATCGAAGTCAGAGACATTCTTCACTGACATCTTCATCGAATTGTGAAAAAAGGGGTCAACGAAAAAAAGCAACAGCAAAAACACACAAGCTGAAGCAGAGTTTTTTGAGGCTTTGAGCTATAGCTCTCTAGGAAGACTTTGAAAGTTCCGCGAAGACTAGTCGAGAAACTGTTTCACGCTCAAATCAACTTAAGTTAGATCGCTGAAAGATGAGTGAATGACATCGCTAGACTTATTTCCGACTCTCTTCGTTTTCCAGACATAGACCATCATGGGAAACAACTGAAATTGTCTTTCTCTTGATCGCATTTTAATTTGAAGAAATCTTCACTCTCTCATCATTAATGATGCTGGCTAATAACGCGTTCAAGAAGAGATAGAGTGTGAAAGAGAGTGTAAAGAACAACGCGAAAAGAAGAGAGAGAGAAGAAGAAGAGACATGAGATGATTGTCCTGAATGCCAGGAATATTATGATTAAATGACGATCTCGAGAATGATGATCGGGGGGCTGAGGTTGAAAGCGGAGAAACAGCTTACGCTTTAATTCAACTTAAGTTAGATTGATTTATCAGAAAAGCAATCAACGTCTTGGCGTTGTTTATTGATTCTGATTGCATAAACAATTCGCTGAGGTCATCTTTTCCTCATGGCACGTTGCTTAGCAACATGTGTATCAACAAACAAAATAATAATTGTTGCTTCGTCTTCAAACATTATTAAGTTGTGTGCGAAAGAACGAAGACTAGAAATCATAGCACTGAACAACAGATCATTGACAGCGACAGATCATTCACATACATAATGAGAGAGATGAGACTTATTAGCGATGATTGAGAAGTGAGACAACAATTGTCTTTCCTGACATTCGAGTTCGAGAGTCTGACAGAACCATGAAGTAAGTAGTAAAGCAATATATATATATATTTTCGGTTAGGTGAAAGCACTTATCTTTTTCCAGCTCTGTTTTCAACAAGGCATGTTATTGTCTGTCACAGATCTCTGAAGAAAAAACATTGTTTTACGCTATATAGATATTATCAATAGTCATCACTCGCATTATCTGTTTGTATCATTGTTGATATTTATTCTCGTTCCCGTGAATAACTACTTCTTACCTGAGTGTCTTCTAGCCTGTGAGTCGTAGCCTTGATGAGTCACGAGATCTGATGTTTGATTGTTTTGCAGTTTATGCAACGTTTGTTAGTTCATATACCAATTCAACTCAAGTTGAATTGGTATATGACGCCAAGAATGCTGAACCCACTTGTTTTTACCCAAACGTATGAAAGAACAAATGAAATGAGATCGGATTCATCTAGACTGAACTAATTAATGATGGATCCACAAGTGACGACCCAATGAAATTATGAAAAAAAATATCAGTGAGCCTTTGAGAGATCTCAGTGACAAAAGAAAGAACAGAGCAAGTCTGTCGACAATAAAGAAGAAAAAGAGAAATCTTCATAGAAGGTTTTCTGTCTTTGAATTTCTTCGAAGACAGTAAACTCAAAAGAGAAGAAGCAAGACTTAGTCTTCCTCCGACTGATCTTCTGAAGTTGTATTACCAGAGGATTCATCGGTATCCAGTTCATCTGAGGCACGTTTTCGAGATCCAGGCTGCGGCTCCTCGTCTTCGTCATCATTGATCTCGGACTCTTCCTCAATCTCCTCATGCTTACGCTTCTTTCCAGGTGGCAAAGCTCTTTTGACGAAGGACAACCAACCAACATGCTCCGTCTCCTGCCAGGGCCTCACGTCCCACCCCACGGATCGCAAAAACTTTCCCTCCTTGTTCAGAACACCTAAGTGTTCCGCAATCTGAGCCTGTCAATAATAGTTAGCGTTTCATGTCAGCCATCAACGCGGGAGAGGCATTCGACAGTCCAACTTAAGTTGAAGATCAACAGACAACATTATTATCAAAACGATGATTGATGACTTACATCTCGCTTCTGTCGAGCGTTTCGACCAACCTTTCGCTTTCTTAAAGCGTTTAATCCTTCTCTGCGCTGTCGATAAAGAAAGATCTTCTCAAACACCTGAGAGTCGTCCGCCAAATCGGACTGAAGCTCCTTCTTCGGCCTGATCTTGAAGCCTCTTAAGCCTCCCTCAGCGCCAAACATATTTTTCACCACGGTTTTGGCGAATGGCCCTTTGCCCGCATCCACATTCTAACTTAAGTTAGTTTCGTATCAGCCTAAACCCTAAATCTTAGACGTACCAATTCCGCATCGTTCATGACTTCCATAAAGCCAATGAAACAAGGCCCCAACCTCTCAATCACAAAGTTGAGAACACGCATCCATCCAACCTCCTCAAAGCGTTCCAGGTACTTGACGGCCTTGGGGTCGTCATGTTCCAATCGCAGTCCAAATACCTGCTTCGGCTCCACCATCTATTGAGTCGTATCATATTAGTTTTCTTTTGTAATATCAACTATCCAACTTAAGTTAGACTACTCACATCCTGCATTTTCCAGAAGACCGATCGCTCCTTTTGAATCAAGGAGAAAAGATCTCTCAACACCTGCACTGCATATGAAAAGTGCTCAACCTCGTTCTCTGGAACGGGATCATCTGTCAATTTTGACGCCAACTTGCGATTTCTCATACTCATAAGACCGCTGAGTGTTGCGGCCCATCTGAAGTTGCGCAGACCAACGTCCGCGGACTGAGGCATTTTCCAATCCGGCATGTACCACAACATGACGTGGATCAAGATCTTTCGAACAGTCTCTCCGTCCGACATCACCAAATGCCGAAAATCTCTCCAATTATCAACGTGCGAGGTAAGCACTTCTTTATGAGAGACGGTAGTCCACGCATGAACATACTCATCATGATCCCAGCTTGCCAAAAAGCCTGGACGACGCCAGGTGAAAACCTCTCCGCAATATCGAACCTCTTTGCTCAAACGAGGACATCTCTCGGACTCAAACCAATCGTCGTCCATCTTCAAAGGACCCTGAAGACGTTTGTGAACGTAATCCTCGGCTCTTGGAAAGAACAGCATCTTCAGCTGCTCAGGACAGGCCTTTCGCTGAACCTCCAACAATAACAACATGTCGTTCTTACTGATTTTGGGAGTGTCCTTGCGTAGGTGCACGCCATCGTGAAAGGCAAGGAAATCATCAATTCGTTCAAAATAGATCTATTGCATTGTTAACATGTAAATCAACTCAAGTTGAACTCAGCACTTGGAACATATAGCGAAAATAGCCTACCTCATTCATCTTATGCGCCGCCATACGTTCTGCCCATGTGATATTGATGGACCCGCGTCCAAACGAGGTCTCACAGAACGACATTAGTTTTCGACGAACCTGCTCATTTCGCAAGACTGTCATTAATCTGGCGACATGTCCAGGATTGACTCCAGTCAATCGAAAGATGCTCTCCCGCAGTGTCTGTTCGTTTTTCAACAGATCTGTTCGCTCCTTCAACGTCAAAGTTTCCAAATACTGCGCTATGCTAGTGAACACATCACCATCTTCATTCGGCTTGTACACATCGTATTTGTTGGCGCGAAGACTGGTAAGTGCTGCCCGATTCAACTTCTCGATCGCGAAGAAGTCTACCGCCCACTCCAGAATCTGAAATCTCTGTTAGCTATTATCTAACTCAAGTTGATTTGAAATTAGAATATATCCTACCCTCGTGTCACCATAGGAGTTGCCGGTCGCAGCCTTTTCCTCTTCATACATCTGCATGCAAGCCGCACGTCGATGCTGTCCGCACTCAAGTATTGGAAGCTCCTCCGCGTAATTGGGAACAACAATAAAGTCCTTCTTGGAAGTGGGATAATTGCAGGTTAACGCCCCACGAATGTTATCCTTCCGGTCCTCTGGAACAAGCTCTTTGACAACTTTAAAAAAGGTGTCGCTCTTGGCTGTTGCCTTCAGTCGAGTTTCTGCGTTCCACTTTCTTGCTCCCTGTTTAAGAGAGATCTTGAGCTCATCGACCTGTTTCTGATCCAGCTCTCGATTCTTCGGAAGACTCGGCCACACAGGATTCAGCTGATCCACTCGCATGACCACTGTCCCCATAAACGCTTCCGCGATCCTTGTGTTGATTTCATCATCACAACTATACAAGATCTCACTTAACCGTTTCCCTCTCTCATATTCGTAATCCCCTATAGTGTCGCTCATGATTAGTATGGGATATTGAACTTGAGTTGATGTCTTCTCGGCGATCTTTATGCGACTTACCTTCCGCTCCAGTTGACACATCCGCCACAATCGGGATATGCTGCTTCTTCTTACTTGGAGATGTCTTAGCGGCCTTAGAATTAGGCGTGCTCTGAGACTGAGCGTCGTGCCCGTCATTCTTGTTCTTCTTGGGAGTTCGGTATCCGGCGGTACTGTCACCGAGTCCCTATATCATATATGAATTAGTTCGTCAGTCCTTATCCCAGGATATTATGATATATCATATCAGCAGATCTCGCGCTAAGAATAACTAACCTTGCTGCTCGATGTTGTTGGGGGGTTTTTCTTCGCAGTGCCTCCCTTCTTGGAGGTTCCCTTAGCGCCTGCCATTGATGCTTATCCAACTTGAGTTGGACTTGGCTACTTCCGTGGAGTGTGATGATATGGATGATATTCAATTCAACTAGAGTTGAATTGAGTAAAGAGGGAAAAGAAACTTCAACCGGGGCAAAACACAAGTTGGAGTTCAAAAACTGGGTTTTTGAATGCTTGGTCGAGAGAATAGAGAAGATGGAGGATTGAAGGTGAGAAAAAACTATATGAACTTTTCTATGAATCTATCCTAAGTTGAACATCAATTATTTTCTATGAGAACTCAATCTTGTGGCATGCGACAAGATTCTGTTTTCCAAGTTCAACTCATAAAACCTTGGTTGAATTCGGTAATCCTCATTTGCAACATAAACTTAAGTTGATTGTTTAAGAATAGATTCTTATAGCGATTCTTGAACAATATAGAAACTATCAGTAGTGTGTTATGTGTAGTTCGCTGAAGAGAGAAGATGAATAATGTTCAACTTAGGTTAAATATCAAAAATGACATCATGATTCATAAATAGTATTAATAATCGGACATCACGTGTTATATGACGAACCCGTGAAACCCGTGGGTGGATTTGGGTTGGGTCGATGAATCTCAAACCCGCCCACGGGTTTCATCTCAATAGTCAAACCCACCCAAATGGGTATGGGCCGGGTATGGGTATGGGTAAACCCGAAACCCACCGCCAGCCTGCTTTTTATTTGACTGAAATGATATCACGATTATGTCAATTTCAGTTTTTTCACGCTTTAACGTTATTATCACATATTTGAGTAATGAGATTTGAAAACTCGAAACGATTATTAAGCAACAGATTTTTCATTTTAATTTTAATCTTTTCTTGAGCATTATTTTTAGAATTAACATTAATTATATTTTAAATTAAAGCGCGAATCGCTCTCATTAAATGACTTTAACTATTCTTAATTACGTCTCGCATTTTTTATAAACATAATTAAAATTTAATAGTTGTATTTTAATCAACACACAATCGCTTATTAAGAAACTCATTATTCTCGCTATGTGATTTGTGAACTTTTCATTTAATATGTCATTTAAAAAATCACTTGTCTATTGTCAAAATTTAATAAATTTGATTTTTTCGATATGTCATGTTTTCTCAATCTGATCGCTAAGCACTTGATAATTATGCTTTGATCAAAATGAGACTTGATTTCAAATTAAGTTTTTTTTAAAGATTAACAATGTTAATAATGTGTGAATCGTATTATTAACAATGAGCTCGTTGTTAGCACTTGATTTAACATGATTTTAACAAACGAAATTTGTTCAAATTGATTTTTAAAAATTATCATATGTTATGTTATTATTAACAAAGTTTTTTTTTGAGTTCAGTGAACTCGCGAGTGTGTTATTTTTAATCAATTGAGATACATCACTAAAAACTTTATTTCGCTCATTGTTAGTGTTATTTTATGATAATAACTGACTCGAGTTTCTCTTATGACGTTTTCTTGCGCTTTAAACATTAAGAAAATGTGATAAAATTTAATAAACACTTGCAAGAATTAATTAAATGACAACATCACACATTTAAGCAAGACATGATTAAACAAATTGTCGTTATTGTACTTGCATTGTTATTCAATTGTTGAGTGATAAATTTAATTTCAAATGAAAGTTAACAAACTGATAATTGTTTAAAAGTTAGTCAATAACTTATCATGATTATAATTAAGTGTTAATACGCGTTAATTGTCATTTAAAAATTCACTTACAGCTTGCTCATTGTCATTTTTTAAAAAAACTAAAATGTTATTTAAATTGATTAATCGTTTTTTTCTTTCAAATGCTTTATTTTGATCTTGATTAAATTCTTTTTTGAGTTAATGTCACTCATTGTGTTAACTTGATAAAATCATTTTCATTCAATTGTGTTTTGTTTGCTTAAAATTTATTTTCTTTTTATGTTAGTTTATTTTGTTAATATATTTCTTGACTGACAGTGTTATCTTGACTGAATAAAACAGCGTTGATTTCAAAAGAGACAATGTTAAAAAAAAAGAGAAAAATAATGATAACGCAAATGTGTTTTGACATTGTCAAAATTTTAAACAATTCATTAACTTGACTGTTCTCAATTTAATTTTTTAAAAAAAATGAACTTAAACATGATGAAATCTTTGCAAAAAATAACAATGATTAATATTTTATCAAATTGACAAAAAAAGAACATGAAACGCAATTGCGAAAAGAATTTTTAATCATGAAATAAGTGATTAACGAAAAACGTTAATAAATAAAATGCAAAAATTTAAAATATTGAAAAGAGTGAGAAAAAAAAAGAGAAAAATGATTTGTTTATAAAAGAAAAAAAATATTAACACGTGAAAAAGTTCGTTAAGCTAGCGTATTTTAATTGTCAGCTTGAATTAAATTAAGTTAGTTTAACATGAATTCGCGATTAAATTAGTCATATATTATTTATCAAGAGATTCAATATATTGATAAGTCAAGTTTAACTTGAATAAAGTCATATCAAGACAAAGCAATTTCATTATTAATGTTTTAACTGACGCGAAGTCAATATAAGCAAATTAAATGTTATTAAATTCTTTGACGCAATCAATTTGTCAAAAGTTTTTAAAACTAAACTAATCATTGTTTTAAGAAATTTGAATATTTTTGTTAATAATTTCAATATAAACATGTAATATCGCAATAAATACTTATCGCTGATAATAAGTATTGTTATAATCTTGTTTAAATATTAGAGCTTAGTCAGTTAACTAGAGTAATCAGAAACTAGAAAATCAAGATAAAAAAAAAAAAAAAAAAAAAAAGTTCTGAGATCGAAATTTTCACTAATATACAAATGATCACATGATCAGATTTCGCTTTAATTAAAATTTTTTATCAAGTCTTAACTGAAATTCTTTATCAAGTTTTAATCAGAATCTCTCAATAATCATTTAATTAACTCAACTTTAGTCATTTAATTCACAGTTTCGTGTTTTTAACATAACTCTCTTAGAAAATCTAGACATGCTCTCATGTCGATAATTTTTGCAATTTCTTTTCAGTATTTTTTTCAGCATTTTTTGTTATTAACTAATTATCTTTTTTCATTATCTGATCACTCATTGCTAATAATAGTTTAATTTAATTCAATTCGCAATTAATTAATGTTAATGTTCTTATCAAGAGATTCGTGAAATCGTAATAATAATGATATTAATGATTTGTTTAATTGATTTTAACTTTCATGAAGCAAATGCAATCAGTAATATTGTTAGTTATCTCTCTAAATTAGTTTCTTTCTTAATTAATCATTTAAAATCAATTCTTATCAATTTTATATGCTTCGTTAGTAATATTCTGTTTTCATTCAGTCAAATTCAATTGAATTGTCAAGTTCAAGATTAATAATTCGTTTTGTTAATGATTTTTGTGACAAGCAGCTTAGTCAGTTTAATTACAAGTTTTTTAGCAACAATCTCGTAACGTGTTTTCTAAATCACTTTTTAAATCAATTATTTAAGATTTTTCAAGTTTTTTGAAATTAGAATCTGACTATTCTCAAAGTCATTTTCACAAAAATTTCTCAAGTAACAGTAATTGAATTACTAATCAGTCTCTAACAAGTCAGTAATAATAAATTGTTTTAATTTTAATTTTATGTTATGATTTTGTTTAGACGCTAAAGCTTAATCAGTTAACTAAAATAATTAAAAACTAAAAAATCAAGATAAGAAAGAAAAAAGAAAAAGAAAAAATTTTGAGATTGAAATTTTCACTAATATACAAATGATCACATGATCAGATTTCACTTTAATTGAAATTTTTCATCAAGCTTTAACTGAAATTTTTCATTAAGTTTTAATTAAAATTTTTCAACAATCATCTGATTAGCTCAATTTTAATCATTTGACTCACAGTTTCGTGTTTTTAACAAGTATTACTGTCTTGAGCATTTCATTTTGTGTAATAATTAATTTAAATAACTTAAAGCTTAATCATGTTAAATTGTATCAATAACTTGTTATGATAAAATTAATCATTTTGCTTTTCAGTAATTGTCATTAAGAAAGAAATATCAAGAAATTATTTCATTATTATAATATGTATCGTCTTTTATCTCTGAACATTATTCATGAAATTCTCTGACTGTGATTTTGCGCAATCATTTTACAGAAATTTTTAGCTCAAGACTTTCATTAATTAAACAACTTAACATCGAAATTAAAATCAAGATAAAAAAGATCATATCTTGATAATTTAAATGATAATTTGTCTTTTTTAAAACTTATAAATATGCGTTAAAGTATCTCGCAAAAATCAATTGTTTGTAATATGTTAAACTTTGTTCTTAATGTTACAAATTATTGAGTCATGTATGACATTAAAATTAAAGTTCTTTTTTAAAATATCATGAAAACTTTTGAGTCAAACATTATTCATGAAATGTAATTCATTAGTAATAACATTCTTAAGTTAATATATTTGTCTCTCTCTTTGTGTATATTGAATTGAATGAATTTTTATCGTTATTAAATTTAGCGTTTTATTATTTTTCAATTTTTTTGAGTTTTCGCAATGACTCGAATTTACTGACAAAATGTCAAGCTTAATATTAATAAACTTAATATGTTTGTTAAATAGCATATTCATTTATTTAAATGAGAATAAACTTTGCTTAAACGAGTTATCGTTTTCTTTTTCTTGTTTGAGACAATTTTCGACATGCTTTAATTTTTTTATGATATGACAACGCTAATTATAATTGCATTTCTGAGTCATAATTGTTAAATATTATCAAGTTTGATTTTTTAAAAGTTTATTGAATACGATCAAGAACAGAAATTGTGTTTTTTAAATTGTTTGTTATAATAACATTTTCGCTTTTCGCTCATTCAAGCGTTTTTTCATAAGATTTAGCGTGTTCATTTTCTGCTTTAATACTAAATAAAACGTGATATAATCATTATCATTCACTCTTAAAGTCGTTTTCAAAAACTTCACTGATCAAGTTTTTGTTATAAAGCGCGATTTGTTTTCAGTCTTAACTTTTTTTAATAAGAGACTCAATATTGATACGCAAATTTTCGATATTATAATAATGATTTCTTAGTCGAATAATTAATCAAAATTAATAATTAAATGAAATTTTTTTTATAAATGCAATTCTTCACTAACACATTGACAAGCAGTTAATTTTGCAAAAATCAAGTACTAATAATATTTGTTAAAATAATAACTTGAAGCGAACTTAGTGTTATTTATTACTTGTCTAAAAATTATCGTGTTTTTTGTTTTGAAATTGTGAAAGTAACAAACTGACAATTGTTTTAACAAGTTATTTGAGCATGAGCAAAATATCAATGCTTATTACGTTTTAACAATATATAAATACTTAATAAAGTTTAGTTTCAATTTAACACTTGTGTCAAAGCTTTTTTCGTGAATCTTAATTCAAACTTTTGTGTAAATGATAAAGTAAGACTGAAAATATCATGATAATACTAGTATATATATATATATTATACTCGTATTTTTTTGAAAACTGTTAGTTATAACATAGCAAATGATTACACTCTTTATTTTTTACTTTTTTGACGCTTTTCATTAGTCAATTATTTCTTTATCATTATGAGTGATTCTCTCTTTTAAATATTTATAAAAAATGTAATATAAATCAATATTTTCTCTGTTAAAGAACTTTACTCTCGTTAGCTAAAGAAATAAATTCATTTTTTAAAAGCATTAATTCAATGTCGCGTTAGCGCGAAAGTGTTTTATGTTATAAATAATCTGACATTAAATTGATACAAAAAACAATTTAAATTTGTTAGCTAATTTGTGTTTGATAAACTGTGTTCATTCATTGCACGCAATTTCAAAGTCTTGACTTTTTATATAAATAACTAGATAAACGCGAGAGACAAAATCAATGATCGAGTGACATTTTATTTATTTCATAATTTATATAACATATTAATCATAACAGTGATTTTGCTGTCAATTTTAACACATTGATATTGTTTTCAGAATTGATTTTTTTGTTTGAGTTTTTTGCGTTTTCTAATCAAGTTTTTAATTAGTTTTTTTTTTTTTCAAAGAAATTCTTGTCATACAAAAAGTTATATTGATCTTAATTTATATAATTGTTAATATAAAACTTATCTCAAGTTTCAGTATTATATTTTTTGTTCAAGTCAATTTTAATGAACGCTGACACGACGTGTGCATTGCAAAAAATATTTTTCATTTCATATATTTGTTAATTACTCAGACTTTGTTATTTTCAAGCATTAAATAATAATTCATGAGAGTGATTAGCACATTGTATTTTAATCATTTCATGAATATTATGCGATTGACTCTCATTTAAAGAAATCATAATATTTAAAAATGCTTTAGTGTATCACATAACTTTCTTTATTATTGTTGTGAGCATGAAAACATTAATATTATTGTTATTACGATTATTATTACGTCATCACTTTGAGTTTTTAACACTGAGAATTAATTGCAATTGATCAACTTAACATTCTTAAAAAGTCAAGTTAATTTAACGATAATTTTTTTTTCTTGCACTCACACATAATCGCGTTTTTACGCATGCTGCTTGCTTTGTCAGTTAAACGCATATTTTATTATTTTTTTTATTATGAATTTTTAATTATTACTATTTTTGTTATCATACTTTTAGCAAATCATGAATTCGTGAATTTAAACAATTAGATTTTCAACTCAAGAAAAATTGCTTTTTTAATGATTAATAAAATGCGATTTAATTCGTTTCTTGTCGTGTTTCTTTTAATTTTCACGAAAAAATACTGTTATCACATTAATAAAATTTTTTATTTTTAATATCGCGATCAGATCAGTCACACGCATTTCATGAAAATTCTTGAAATTTTTTTATTCAGCTTGCTTTTAATCAAGTTTTATAAAATTTAATTTCATGTTAAATCACATAACAAAAATTATCATTCTCTGATTTATTGTTGCATTTCAAGAAATGATAATGTTAAGTAAGAGTTTCTTTTTCATAATCATCATACTAAGACATTGAAAAACATGTGTTATGATTTGCTTTTAATAATCGTTTTATTTGTTAATATAAGCAAAATGTTCTTTCACAAGAATCTTATAAACAGTTTTGTCAATGTTACTATTAATTTTATTTAATGTTTTATAAAGACGAATGTGCTCTGAATAATAAATCAGAAAATGAAATTTGAGAAAATTAAAGTGTGATACGATTTTGTTTCTTTTTTTCATGTTAAACGTTGAGCGAAAGTCGAAAAACGCTCATTTTAAAAAATTTATTTGCTCGATAATTAATTTCATGTATTGTAAAATCGTTTTATTGTGTAAACAATATTAAAAAAGCATGTAAAAATTCAATATGACTCGAGCATAAATCATGACATTGACATTTTCATGTATCAAGCTTAAAAAAAAAGCAATAACAAACATAAGTTGTCAAGCAATTAATTTTTGTTTCACATTAATTCATTGTTTAATTTCGCTAAACTTTGTAAATATTTTTAAATTAAAAAACGCAAAAATGTTTTAAAAACGTTTATCGAGTTGCATAATGCTTTCTGTATTAAACAAGACAATTTTGTTATTAATTTTTTGTTTAAAATGTGAAAATATCAGTGTTTTCAAAAAATCTTGCAATCATTGTATGAAATAATCGACAATGTCTTTTAATAATTAATGAAAAGAATTTAATATCATGATTGCGTGAATATTAATATGAGAATGTTTTTAAGCAAAATTGATAATTAAATGTATTTTTTTCTTTTTTTCTTTTCGCTGTCGCTTCTCGTATTTTTTTCGTTGCTTTGATTTTATTCTATTCAATATTTTTCTAATTACGATGATATTTTCATATAATTGTTTATTAATTTGTTCTTTCATGCTCTCATGTGTTTACATAAGTCATTTTTTTTGCAATTTTTAATATTTTAACAAAAACACATTGCATATCATGCAATGTCATTCGCTCTTAATTTTAATTAACAAAGTTTGCTTTTCGTAATTAATTATTATGTTAATAATAATTGAGAAACAATGTCAAGTTTGCTCATTCGCACATTGTATAAGCATACTTAATCTTGTTAATTTTTTCATGACTGTTTAATTAAAAATGAAAATGATTAGTCTCACGTAACTAAAATTTAAATAAACGTGAGAAAGAACTGAATCATTCACTTACATTGAAATATTAAACGCAAAATTTTATAATAAATTTTCGCTTTGATTGCTCGCTCAAATGATTCGCTGTCATTTATAACAAACATAAAATTAATCAAAACTAAACTTAATCGTTTTTGTTATTTTCGCATGATATAACTAAAATTTTCAATTGTCAAGTAAATTGATTAAACTAAGAAATTATCATAATATTAAATCAGTACAATTTTGTTAATCACGATTAATAATGAGATCATAATTGCTTTTTTTAAAAACTTATTCTGTGTTTTTCATTATCAGTCAGTGATATGTATCTTTGTGTAAATTTGACTTTTTTAATTATTTATCACTCGCACAAAAACGTAACATAAATCTCACTCGAACGATTTATGTTTAAGAAAAAAACGAATGATTTGCTTAATATCTTGATATTGATAATGATAAATTTGTTTATTCATTTCAGTCGTTTTCAAATTCATGATTATTATTTGTATTTTTTAACTTTTTTTCGAGATATCATGAATGATTTGACTCATTTTCTGAAATCAGACATTTGTTTTTTTGAAATTAAACATTTCATGTATTTTAATCAGTCATTTATTCTCGAAAAAGCTATTCACATTTTTTTTTGTCAAATTTCATTAATGAAATCACTGAGCGAGAGCATAATTCAACTCGTTGTTAAAAAAATAAAAAAACATGAAAAATTTATTTGTTAATTTAAGTGTAAACTGTTCGCATTCGTTAACATTTGTTTAATTATGCGAATGTTTTATTTTGATAAATATGTCAGTTTTTTTTTTTATTATTTTTTCATACGTGTTCATTTGTAATTGAAAGAAAATTGTTAAAAGTTTTCTCACTTAACATGAAATTATCTTATCATTCGATACAATGACATTGAGTGTGACAAATGAAATAAATATTATAAGTTTTATTTTGATTAATTTAGACTTTATATCAATATTAAAATTTTTCTCGTGTATAAAAATGACATTGTTATATGAAACACTCTGTTTCACGTTAACATTGCTATCATTTCGTGAAAAGTTCATATAATGATTTTTCAGAACTAATGAAAATGTAATATGTTCGTTTTTTTTCACGTTAAAAATCAGGCTGAGAACGGGTCGAGTTTGAGCGAGTTCAGGCCTAAGTCAGACTCGCTCGCGAGTATAACGAGTGAGTAAGACCTAAGTCAAACCCGCTCGCGAGTTTGATTTCCGAGATGAGACTCAAACTCATGAGACTCACACTAGTAAATTTAGCGTCAAACTAAGTCTATCACCATATACTCTGGAATGGCTAGCCATTCCAGGCGCCCTATCACCATATACCCTGGAATGGCTAGCCATTCCAGGCGCCCTGCGATTGGTTGATTAGATACCCTGTCCTTACCCCACCAGACCCACCACAGAAATGAACCTCATACTCTTCTGTCGCCATCCTCATTCCCACTCTCACCACCTCACCGTCGCCATCCCCGTTCCTACCCACCACTCTCTCATCATATATCTGATCGTCGTCATCCCCATTCCTCAACCACCCTCATTCCTCAACCACCCTCGTTCCTCAACCACCCTCGTTCCTCAACCACCCTCGTTCCTCAACCACCCTCGTTCCTCAACCACCCTCGTTTCTCAATCACCCTCGTTCCTCAACCACCCTCGTTCCTTCTCATTCTCATACACCTCACCATCGTCATCTTCAACCCCCCTCATTGCCGCCACCCCATTCCCAGCACACATTCCATCTGTTCACACCCTTATTATAACTGCATTTTCCACTCCCGTCGTCGTCATCTAATTCCCACTCGACATCATACAACCCTTCTGCCATCATTCCTCTTTTCGTCTTTCCAACCTTATTCTCATTACACGCCCACATCATCTTGTTTCCGCGTCACATCATCGTCGTCATCCCCGTTCCTGCCTAGTCTACACCACCGTGCATCTCACCGTCGCCACCCTCTTTCCCACTCTCTCATCTTCTCATCATCACCCTCACCCCTGCTCTCACATCCTCACGCTCTCTACAACTCTTTTTTTATTTTGTCTACATTCTTTGCGTTCTCATCGCATCAAGTCCCACGCCGTCCATTTCGCCCCAGGTAAAGTATTTATCATATTTAATGTTCGACAATAATTTATTGATATTGAATTAAGACATCAGTGTTTATTAAACCAGTTATTCCTGTTCCTCTCCCGAGCCTGAGTATAAGAAACCCACCAATCGGCACCCCGAGCTCAATCCTATCCACCCAACACCACCCTCAAGATACAGACATTTCTCTCTACCTCAACGGCATCCTTGAAGAAGATGTGATCGAGGCCCACGGGCTGTACACGCTATGCGCTCTGCCCGTGGGCCTCCCACGAACCACCAGCGTGTCTTCAGACACAGTCCACTTTTCCCCTCACATCTTTCTTCTTGATCTCTTTGTCTTTCAAAGAGTTAGCTTTATATGAGGATTTTTCGATCCTCTCCTCGTCATCATTCAGGGTGAAAAAGTCGGAGAGATCATTATGCGCATGAAACGAGTTCATCAATACAGAAAAAGACTGCTTCACAGATGAATTATCGACCACCGAGATTGGTCTTGGCGACGGAATGACCACTTGAAGTTTTTTCTCGTGGTCGCCATCTGGTGACTTCCTTTTTGGAGAATTTCTCTCGGGTGAGAGAAAAGCTCTCAATAAATCCTCCTTTTTGATGTCTTGCTCTTCCTCATCCTCGCTGAGGCTCGAAAGCCTTGGCATCTGTGTTTCCCAAAAGCGTTAGCGCCAATCGTCTCAACACACGAACTTCCTCGCCTACCTTTCACCATCTCTCCCTCAACGCCACTCCTGAAAGAAGTCGTCGAGGCCCACGGGCTGTACACGCTATGCGCTCTGCCCGTGGGCCTCTCATCGAAACGAAGCGAGTTGCGTTGACCTGTGAATGAGAGAGTGTTTTGCGTTGTCTATAAAGTAGCAGCATCGTTAGTATATACGCTTTTGATGTCGAAGACAACAATGGCAAAATAAGAAGAATGAATCATTATACTTCATAGTGCGTACAACAGCGATCTCAACTCGTCGACCTCTCAAAACGTGATCCATCCGAAAGTCCCCGGATGACGAATGTAATTGCTTCTCGTGGTCGCCATCCGGGGACTGTCTCTTCGAACAGTTCCTCTCGGGTGAGAGAAATGCTCTTAAGAGATCCTTCTTTTTGATATCGGGATCTTCTTCGTCGTCCTCACTGAGGCTCGAAAGCCTTGGCATCTGTGTGTTTGTTCCTAACCGGTTAGCCTGATAGAACCCCTTCACACGAGCTCCCTCGCCTATCTGAAATCTTCTTCATTCTGCTGTTGTTGACGCACCTTTGACTCGCGCCCTCGACTCTCTCGCCCGACTCTGACCCACGGGCTGTACACGCTATGCGCTCTGCCCGTGGGCCTCTCATGGGCCGCCACATTCAAGGGCGGCCCTGCGAGTCGGGCGAGAGTCACCGGCCGCCACACTCAAGGGCGTCCGCTTTCTCCTGCTTTCAACGCGTCGAGACGAATATTCACGGATCTAGATTCGGATGCGGAGAGAAAAAGGCTCGTGGCCAGTCGGCATTCACTGTAATCATCATCATTGTATATCAGCTCAGTGTCTTTTTTTTTTATATGCAAAATCATTGTTGAGAAAAACAAACAGATACCTAGATACATACTCAACGTTTCATCATCTTTCTTTTTTTTTTTCTTTTCGCTGTGTGATTTCGCCAAAGTAATATCAAGTCCCCTTCTCGTAGTTGACTAGATGAGTGTTTTGATCACCGTGATTCCGGCGCGTTGAGTTTGTTTTTTTCGTGGTCCCATCCGTGTGATAAATATATATATTCAACACTCAGCCGAGTCAGCCTCAACCAACATTCACCGGGACCGAGTCGCATTCACCACTAGCTATCCCATCATCGTTTTCAAATCACAGTGATATTTTTCATCAAGATTTTTTCTTTGTATACCTGTATCAAGTACATCACAGACAGGCAGCCTATCGCCTCGTTGCTACCATCGGTTTCACTCAATCTGCAACAGAAATCGATGAGACTACGTAAATTCCCACTCTACATCACCGTGTATCTCACCGTCGCCATCTCTCTCTCTCTCACCACACCACCCTCATCCCGTCATCACCGCATCAGAAAGAAAGAACATTGAAGCAAATGCACGTTTTTTCGATCAACACGCGCGTCAGTCATCTGTCTAGTAATTCGTAGTTAACCAGCGCATGAAAAAAGACATTCAAAATGTAGTCAATCATCCTACAACATCAAACAAGTCCAGAACGATATTATCATAAAAAACATTGAGATTAGATCATGTTCTCGAAAATTTCCGAATATCCCAAACAAAGATTTCCCAGCAATCACCGCTTTCGGCGAACCAAAACTCACAGCCCAGAACAGCGATCATCACCATGTCATGTGATCTAATCTATAACCCCGAGCCACTCCCAACATCAACCCTTCGATTCTCCCAGTCCTCATCAAGCTCATCATTCTCTGTAGCTCACGTCCACGCATCTTCGTCTGCAGACTCAAAACAGCTGGATATTCAGCAATCATCATCTTCGCACAGACATTTCATTCTGCTCGTCTTTGCAACTATGCGCAAAGTCAATCCCAAGAAGCTCTCGCGGCTTCAACCCACTCATTCTCATCCTCAACTCTTTTCAACTTTAAACACCAGATGTCATCACAAAAATATGAAGCAAGTGCACTACTCTTTTTCTGTTTTGAAGCTCGACTAACGTGTTTTGATCATAAAACAGCTCCATCCATTGAACCGGAATCATCTTTCGAAACCTGAAGATGTCTTTGCCATCATACCTCACAGCATCATCTGAAACCTCGACACAAGAGCGAGCGGAAATGATACGGGATTCTTTATTCTACAGCCGAGCGAAAATACTGTTATTTATCAAGCATGAGCTTGCTCTGAATCGGCTTTGTCTGATGATGAAAAGAGCAAGCGCTGTTCATGTCAACTCGAACGTATTTCTTTGTCGTTTGCACAGCAACATCTCTTTCAACAGCTTTTCCATATATCTACACGTAGCTGTAGATGAGATCATCTTTTCTTTTCATCACACCTGGCGCTTTCAATCTCGCTCAGAAATTGACCTGTTTCATCCTTCTGACTCTCTTCAGATCCGTGTTACTATCAACAAACAGCACTTGATAGCAATTCAATATTCATCTTCTTCTCTTCATCTCGTAGAGTATTCCGAACCTCGTAAACGTCAACATTGATGTTTTCATGTCGTTTCCTCACCTCGTTCTGTATCTCATTCTGTATCTCGTTTTCACATTTTGTTTCCACACCTCGTTTCCTCACCTCGTTCTGTATCTCGTTTCCACACCCCGTTTCCACACCCCGTTTCCTCACCCCGTTTCCTCACCCCGTTTCCTCACCCCGTTTCCTCACCCCGTTTCCTCACGTCCTCCTCGTTCTGTATCTCGTTTTCTCACCCCGTTTTCTCTCGTTCTGCGTCCCGTTCTCACACCCCATTCCCACGCGTCCACCTCGTTCCATCATCACATCTCAACGCGTCACTTTAACGCGTTCTTTCGCCCTTGTTTCATCTTGCTCTTTTCTATCATGTCTTTACATCAAGTTCTGCATCAATTACTATCGACGTCATCATTTCGCTGGTGTTTCTGTCTCAAAAAAGATATCTAATTGATCTATACTTCTCTTCTCATTCTGTCATTCTGATTTTGTGTATCTCCTTCAGTTATCAGCACTCTCGTTCTGTCTGACCCTCTCATCTTCTACCCCCTCGTTCAGACACATCTCACTCTCTCATTCTCTCATCTCCTTCGTTCATCATCATCATCATCATCTTCGGAATCAGAATTCTGTTCTGCTCCCGCTCTTCTCTACCCCGCTGTCATTTCTGCCATTCTCTTTCATCTTCGTCACGTTTCAACGCGTGCAGCATCTTCGTTCCTTTGCCAGACCTCTACCTCAAGTTCCGTCCGTTCTTTTCTCTTCATCAATTACTATCGACGTCATCATTTCGCTGGTGTTTCTGTCTCAAAAAAGATATCTAATTGATCCAATCCCTCTCGTTTCGTCTTTCGTTTCGTCTTTCTTCTGCCTACGTTTATCAAGTCCAGTCTTGACGCGTTCTTTCGTCTGTCTTCTCTTCTCGTTCATCTACATCAATTACTATCGACGTCATCATTTCGCTGGTGTTTCTGTCTCAAAAAAGATATCTAATTGATCCAATCCCTCTCGTTTCGTCTTTCGTTTCGTCTTTCTTCTGCCTACGTTTATCAAGTCCAGTCTTGACGCGTTCTTTCGTCTGTCTTCTCTTCTCGTTCATCTACATCAATTACTATCGACGTCATCATTTCGCTGGTGTTTCTGTCTCAAAAAAGATATCTAATTGATCCAATCCCTCTCGTTTCGTCTTTCGTTTCGTCTTTCTTCTGCCTACGTTTATCAAGTCCAGTCTTGACATCTTCTTCGGCCTGGCTACATCTGCCTCCGGCAGGCAAATGATCAGCATGACTTCTCCAGCCCCGGACATCACTCCCCTCTTCCACGACACGGACCGTCGTGTGGTGATATGCACGATATGCAAATATGCCATCAATGTTGGTTCTGCGGGAACTCATCTCCGTCAACGTCATCGCTCCAGCTATTCGTCGGCAGAGCGCGGCCGCATCTCCAAGATTGTCAAATCACTGCCAGCCATTCAGTCCACTGACACAGCCGGCATCTTGCATGCTCAGACATTCGGCTACTCCCCACACCTCCAGCTTCATCGAGACGGTCGTCTCTGTCTGATGCCGGAATGCTCATACGCCTGTATCACCCCCGACTCCATGACTCAGCATATGAAAAAGGTCCATGCACGTGAACTGGCCAGAAACCAAGTATCCCCTTCCATCACAGATCTCACCGATGGTTCCTCCGCCACCGATACCGACTTGGAAGAGCCCGCCGATCACTACAGATACCCCGTGTGCGTCTGCACCATCTTCGCTCATCGCATTCAGTACTTTGTAGTCGATCCGCCACCCGAGGCCCTGTCGGTACGTCGCAAGCGGTTTCTCTCGTCCTCTTCTCCCATTATCCTCACACACCCTCTGTTACTCAAAGACTGCTAACGCTTCCTATCTATCCAGCAGGCAGACCACGAGCCCGAGTCCATCCCCACCACGGAAGATCCCCTTGCCCAAAGCCATCTGTCCCTGCACGCGTTCGACGACGAAGAGTGTCCCCGCACCCTCGCCTCCCCCGACATACAACACGCGCTTTGCGATTTCCAGAAGCTCCTCGGCCATCACGACCACCTCAAACGCGTGGCTCTGGCCCAGGTGCCCGCACACGACGGTCAAGACTTCTCCCTCTGGCATAACCGCACCAGGTGGCCCGCCATCTTCCAGGGCGCCTGCATGCAGGACCTGGCTCCCCTCGCCGTCGCCTTTAATGCCCGGGACGATCCTCTCCCCTACGGACGCGTCCTCAGCGACCTCGTGCAACGCCTGGTCCACGCCGCCGCCGTCACCGTGGCCACCCACGACACGCTGACTCTCCGCCATCTCCGCACCTGCAAACCCGCCGAGCTCAGCCCCAAGCCCTTTCGCCTCGTCCACACCTCCAGCCTCAGGCAGTACACCTCCCTCT